>CM057085.1:7575000-7620000 GCA_029959045.1 Taenioides sp. WSHXM2023 | reverse complement strand
TTCAGGAAAAAAAAGACAGAAGAAAGAAAGAAGATATTTTGAGGACCATATTCTATTATCTAAATAACTGCCATCTTTGTTATTTGATAATTGCCAAAGCTCAAATTACAATTTCGATTGCAGTGTATTGTTCAGCCCTAGTATAGAATGAATCGCTTCTTTGTACATGTTATAAGAATGTTCACTGTCTGCACAAAATGACTTGCAATAGATTTTTATCGTACATTAGTGTGTAGTAGGGCTGTAGTCGGCAAAAAAAAATCTTGGTCGACTAAAGACATGTACTGCTGATTGATTGGTCGACTAAAAAGAGGGCGTGGCAAAAGCTCTTAATTAAAACTAAACTGCATTCATAAAACAGACTACACCTACAAGGACTAGGAAACAGTGTATTTATACAGGGACAGATTCAATTTGTGAATCATGAGTTTAATCAGATTTTTTTTTTTTTTTTTTATTTAAATACCCAAAATACCAAATCTTCATCTAACTCATACCATACTCCATACAACTGTACAATAACTCATCTTTATGTAACAGATAAGCTTATGTTTGTGTCAATCATCATGTCATTTTTGCACTGTTTTCTTATAACCTCTACATGTGATATACTATATTACTATATTTGTTTTTTTTGTTTTTTTTTACTTATTGTACATACATTTATAAAAATTATGTGACACCTTATTTGACACCAGTCTCTTGTTATTTTTTATTGCTACTTATTTAGAAGTTTTGTTACCATTTTTATATTTTTTTACTCTTTGTTACTGTAATATAATGTGATGTGTGAGCTGCTGTGTTCAAGTCATTTCCCTTGTGGATCAATAAAGTCTGTCTAAGTCTAAATCTAACTTCTCCTCTCTGTTATTGCGCCATATAAATCTTTATAATCTAACACATTTTGGTGGACCGATTAATGAAAATGACTAAAGGCCTACAGCCCTGTGTGTTGTCCTTCATAAAGCCACGGGTTCATATGGAAGTGTCTCCCTTTACTAGTCTAATGAAAGATTTGAGGCACATTTAAAGCTTTTAGAACATCACAAAACTCCAGTGGCTAAACCCGTTGTAGTTTGATGTGATTTCTGCAGTTTTGTCGACGGGGCTGCAGACTGAGACAAAGCTGAGAGGTGGTGAGTGCAGCAGGGTCCCACAGCAGATGGTTAAATGTCAATGAAAACCAAAACAACACGACTCCAGCTCTGTACAAAACGGTCACACTGATGTCCTCCAACCAAAAAAACGTACCTTATGTAAATACACTATAGCTGCATCACTTAAGGTTAAGGTACTTTTAAGTGTCCCTGTCCCTGGAAAATTTGTCTTCTGCATTTGCAACTGGGGGAACCTATCAGGAGCTCCAAATTATGGCTGGAGATGGGTCACTCATTTTTTATTTTTTTTTGCACTCCCTGGGTGATTACGATTTTACTATACAATATTTAAATTTGTATTCTTCTTCTTTTTTTTTTATACTTACTATGAACCAGATATTATGTGTTCTTAATAAAGATTGAATTGAACTGAATTTCAAATGGGAAATTCTTTAAATTTTCATATCATGTTCATATCATATTCTGTTATTTAAGAACTTGTAAACTGCCTTCAGTTACATGTGTATAGATATCGGAGTAACGCACAATACAATTGCTTTACAAGTAAGAAAGTCAGAAGTAAATTTGTTTCATAATAATCCGATTCCACGATTTTGCAATTTTTCAGAATCTCAATTATTAAAAACCAGATTTCAATGAATCAGATTTAGTTGATTAAGTCTAAGATGGAGGATTTTACCTACTGATAGTTTGCAGCTGATATCATCTACATTCACTGGGGGTTGGAGCTAACTGGAGGTACTGCTTTGTCTGAAGTTCTGTTATTCAAGTTAGACTTCAGTCTTAGTTTTGCAGTTAAGTTTAACTTTTAAGTTTTGCATTAACAGTTTTTCAGTCTCACTTGAACAGGACCATGAACACTTGTACTGGTGACAGGCTCCTGAAAATGTGTTATTTAAATGAAATCACTTTTTGCTCTTCTTCCCTTTTTTTTTTCTTTTCACTAAAAACACACAGTGTTGTTGTGTCCCTTGGCAAGACACTTTCACTAATGTAATTGGTTTACTGAAATTACAAATGCCAGGATTCGCGTGGCATCAATTGGACGCACTGAGTGAGATCCATTTTTATTGCTGTGTGGAATAATAAAACATTAAAAGAAAGTATGTATTCAATTCAGAGATGTTTGTTTGTGTGTAACCTTTGGCCCCGTGTCCAACTGCACAGATCCCCAAAGGCCCCTGACTAAAGGTGTCACAGAACAAACAATGACGAGGAGTGTGACTAAATGGGGTCATTAGGAGTGACAGCGCTCCCTGTGGTGAGGAGGGAGAGGTGGTGCAGAGGGAGCTGTAATGTGGGCCGATGTGAGGCGGACACTTTTAGAGCAGTAAAATTATCCTGCGCTCTCTCCACTTCCTCCTCCTTCTCGCTTTCTCTCTCCCTCTTTGTCTCTTTCTTTCTTTCTCTCTCTCTTCCTTTATCTCTTGCTCTCCCACCCCCTCTCTCTATTCCTCTATCTCTTTCTCTCTTTCTTTCTCTCTCTACCTCCCTTTCTCCCCCCTCTCTTTCCATTTCTCTCTCTTTCTTCCTCCCTCTTTCTCTCTCTGTTTCTTCCTTTCTCTCTATATATATCCCTTTCTCCCTCTCTACCTCTTGGCTCTTTCTCTCTCTCCCTCCCTCTTTGTCTCTCTGTATCTCCCTCTTTCTCTGCATCTCTCTTTCTTTTCTCTCGTGTCTTATAAGGAAACTCATTTCAATTCAAAGCCGAATATCTATCTATCTATTAAAGACGCATTATGTAACTTTTCTAGTGAGGGGTCCGTCAACAGTTAGTCTCCATTGAGCTATTAATGTTTTCTTATGGCATGTATTCTTACTGTAAGCTGGTGTGACACTCCACAGATCTGACCTGTAACTTGGCTCTGCTTGTTTTCATGTAGAGATAAGTTAATGTCACTAATACGCTGTGGAATATTCTAGTTAAAATAGTAACATCTCCATGGAGACAAGCAAGTGGCAGACCCCCACTGGAAAAGTTACATAGTCGCCCTTTATCTAAAGTACACAGAGTACATAAATCTCTCTGGTGGAAAGTTTAGCAGTTACCATGGTGATACAAGTCCCACATTAGCAAACACTGTCAGAAAAGTTTTTAAATAGTCTGAAAATAAAAATAAATAAATAAATAAATAAATGAATAAATAAATAAATATAAAATGGTAAAATGGAAGTTCAAATCAGGCCAAAACAGTGGAGGCCAAACCCAAAAAGTCCACAAATCTCAGAGTGGAAATGTCCCAGTCTTTATCACCCAAAGGAGAGCATAAACCCCAGACAAAAGTGCCACAGCTGCCATCAGTTAGTCGCCTTATCTCACTGCTTCATTAAAGATGAAAGACCAGAGCAAGAGCTAAGAATAAAAATAAAAGTGTAATAATAACATCTAAAATCACATTATGATATCAGCAGTTAAACTTTGGCCCGAGCAGACACAGTTTTGCAACCTACGCGATTAAAGGGCCCATGTAACTATATTTTCGGATCTGTGTTATGATGTTGTTTCCTCATAACAAACCAAACCTGGAGTTGTGTTTCTGATGTCATGTGGTAATACATGAAGTGCTCCACTGTGTTTTTAAACTCCATACACCTTCATTAGAAACGTTTGGATAATTTCACACCTGGAATTGCCGATCTCTACTGAACAAAAGGTAAAAAAGTAGCTGTAAACTTGAAAACTACATGACATCACAAGGTGGAACAGCACATTTTGAGCTTGGGGGATGTAGACAGACTAAAAATGAAACATGAAATGTTTTTGATGAGGTAACAGAATTATAATATGACTTAAAGTACACAAGAGTAAATTTTAACACTAATTCCTGTTTAGATGTTTGATTTTCAACAAAAAAAGTGAGAGTTTAACCTGTTGTAGTTCCAACTAAATCAGTTCTTTATGGTCAGATTGCGTTAAAACAAAGCTGTGTTATTAAAGTCTAATAGGCCTCAGATAGAGCAGTGCCTGCAGTTAGCATCACACCCCCAGGGAATAATGATAACATCATCTGCAAAGTATCAGTAAAAGTTGACATAGAGACTAAAAACAAACAAACTTCCTTAAACTTTTCCTCCCTTTTCTTCTCTCTGAGCTTGGATGCTGCTTTCTGTATCTCTGAAAAGTCTGTCTAAAAGCCTAAAGTAAGAATGTTTTCGACCGGACCACACATTTGTACAGCCATAAAAGTGTACAAAAGTGTGTAAAGTTGTCTATAAAGAGCACAGCAGAATCCATTCTCTGAGCTGTGAGGCCATTAGCTGATGTATCAATACTGCCAGTTTACATTAGGAAAAGAATCACAATATGGCAGACGCAGGAAAACAAAAAACTGCAGCCTCGAGCGAGAAAACAGCACGCCCAGACCCAGCGCTCAGGAAATTCAACATCCAACAGCAGGGGGCGCATTCTGTCACATTGATCTTATTTAAATAGAATAGATCCTGGATTTAAATGGGGAATACGATGTGAACTGCGACTGTATTCGAGCAACTGTCACGTGTAGGCGTATACTCCGATATGAACGTGATTTCTAAAATGTAAACGTGGAATTGTGATTGGGAGTGTTGTGATTTGAATGTCTCAAATGATTATTTTTGTGTATTATAACAATATTCAGATGGTGTTTTAAAAATACTTCAGGAATGTGCTGTTTTGGTTGAGGTTCAAGTCAAGCACAAAACACAACGGACCATAAAATTAACCACAAAAAAGCAGAAGCATCACTTTATAACCTTAGAAGATCACACTACATATTAAGGCTGTTTTTTATGTCAGTTTTAATACTTTAACTCACATATGTCAGAGTCAAGGCCCGCGGGCCACATCAGGCCCCCGAGAGGGTTTTCTATGGCCCCCGGGATGATATTGATTTATTATTAGAACCGGCCCGCAGGCCGCAGATGTTTTACACGCACCAATACTACATTTCCCACAATGCAACGGTGACGCACCGAGCAGGAGGCGGCTTCATTTCATTATTTATCACCAGTCATTAGCATAACAACAAAAGTTAACTTTCAGATACCCATACTCCCCCTTTTGACCCACACGCTCTTCCGGGTTTCCCTTGGTGGCCGCGCTGTCCTCAGCTCAGGTAAAATCGCAAGCTTAAGCTCCAGCGCACCTTACATTCATACTTACGCCATCACCTCTTCTTTTAGTGCCGCTGCTCGGCTGCAGCTCAGCGCCGTATCGGTCCCTCGCTCCGTAGTGCGTAGCCCGTAGTGCGCGCCCCATTCCAGGTAATGACGGGAATGCACGCCCGATACACCCATCAATTCACCCATGCCTAAATTCTTGCACGTTTTTTCTTTAGTTGTTGCACAGTTTGCACCTCACTCCACTAAGTTTTGCTGTTCGCCGCTGTGTCTCCCAAACCGTGGCGACAGTGCGGCGTGTGACTGGCGACCCGTAAAAGGAGTCTGGCGTTGACCCGTGTTTGGACCACGTCTGCAGCAGAAATCGGTGCAGTTTTGCTTTTTACACAAGCCTGGGATTGCGTGCCATTTCCACCGTGGTAGTTGCCTGGAAAAATCCAGACTCATGGCTATGGATCTGTATTACAAATACAGAGAGATATCCTTCTGGATTTCCAGGCAATACTGATGGTGCCTTTAATAATACAGCTTCATTCATTTAATGTTCATGTTATGGGTATTTTTATATAAAGGAAATTTGTCTTTTGTGCCTGTTGAAAATTAAACATTACTGACAGAGCCATAAGAAAATATTGCTTTATTTATCCGATCATATTGTAATATATTTGTTAGGTTTTCAGTAGGTTCAATTTGGTTCACTAGACTATATGCGGTAATTTTAAAATTTTTCAATGAACATTCGATCAGTCCGGCCCTTGACTTGTAGCTAAATTTTTTATTTGGCCCTCCATCCATTTGACTTTGACACCCCTGCTTTAACTTATAAACAATACTTGATTTTTTCCTATATATTGTTCAACTCTAATTATTGGGTTTTGGAGTGATAGCACTGAAGTTTTGCAACAACTAGCATGCTAACAGTGCGTCAGTTGTGACATACCAGCTTATCAAAGCCTGATCCCGTCAGATCTCAGAAGCTAAGCAGGTCTGGGCCTGGTTAGTACTTGGATCGGAGACCGCCGGGAATATCAGGTGCCACAGTGGAGCGCCAGTGGTAAAACCCTGCCATTGTGTCCTTAGGCAAGGCACTTTACCAACACTGCCTAGTAACAATGTGGAGTTGGAGGAGCCAATGGCGCAGAGTGGCAGCTATGGCCACCAGTGCTGAGTGAATGAATAATGATCTGTAAAGAGCTTTGATTGTTTAAAAAGGCCCTTTAAAACTCCAACGCATTATTATTATTATTATTATTATTATTATTATTATTATTATTATTATTATTATCCAGAAAAGTTACATAATGAAACTTTAATGCATTTCAATTCATTTCAGCTCATTAGAATACTGCTTAGATCCAAGATTTCAAATACAACATCTAAGAAACATGCAAAGTAGCAATATTATAGAAGCAGTAAAAATGGGTCTTGGCAGAGAACGGAGGAGCTGGAATGGCTGTTTAAATTGCATTTTTGAGTAAGGTTCATTTTCAGCTACAAACCAAATGTGCAGCAGTGGGGAAAAGGTACAAAATGTCTTCAGTGGAGCAGAAGCAGAGCATTTCTCTCAAGCGTCGAAGTTTCTAACTACAATATACACTAATGTGAACAAAGGAGTGATCCTGGTTCACTTAAATATGGAAGAGGAAGGAGAGATTTGCCGTTTTGAAATAAAAGGGCAGAAAGCAACAGGATTGGGGCAACTGAGAGAGGGAAATACAAAGAAGAAGAAGAACTGACTGACTACAGGAAATAAAATATATATTAAGACTGCACCATGGTCTAAACTAGGACTTAATCTAGGTTTAGACTTAGACTTAGACAGACTTTATTGAGCCACAAGGGAAATGACTTGGACACAGTAGCTCATATATCACAATATATTACAACAACAAAACAATAATAAAAAAAGGGGTAACTTCTAAATAAGTTGCAATAAAAAATAGCAAAAGATTGGTATCAATAAGACATAAATGATATAAATGTATGTACAGTAAGTAAAAAAACAATATAGTAATATAAATACAGTATATCCTTTATATACAAGATGATATGATGATTGACAGAAACACAGGCTTATCTGTTACATAAGGGTGAGTTGTTGTACAGTTGTAGGGAGTATTATCTCCTCTGTCTCTCTAGTCTGGTGCAGTGGGTGAGTTGTACAGTTGTAGGGAGTATTATCTCCTCTGTCCCTCTATAGTCTGGTGCAGTGGGTGAGCTGTTGTACAGTTGTAGGGAGTATTATCTCCTCTGTCTCTCTAGTCTGGTGCAGTGGGTGAGCTGTTGTACAGTTGTAGGGAGTATTATCTCCTCTGTCCCTCTATAGTCTGGTGCAGTGGGTGAGCTGTTGTACAGTTGTAGGGAGTATTATCTCCTCTGTCCCTCTATAGTCTGGTGCAGTGGGTGAGCAGTTGTACAGTTGTAGGGAGTATTATTTCCTCTGTCCCTCTATAGTCTGGTGCAGTGGGTGAGCAGTTGTACAGTTGTAGGGAGTATTATTTCCTCTGTCCCTCTATAGTCTGGTGCAGTGGGTGAGCGGGAGTGTCCATGAGTGATGGGTGTGTGAAGCTAACTAAAAGCACTACTCTGTCTGAAGTTCTGTTACTCAAGATAGACTTAATGTGAGTTTATTTTTAATGCAGTCTGACTCAAAAGAGATTATTGATCAGAGGGTTTTGAAAATTTTGTCTATGTTTGCTAATGTGTCACCATGGTAACTGCTGAACATTCTGCCAGTAGAGCTACATGTAGAACACCCCCAGCATAATGTCACAGCAAAGTATCAATAGGTAATGAGAAAAAATAGCTAATTATGATTTTCAGTTGATGTACCTGTCGATTAAAGACGAAGGGCTGGCACCTTTACTCAACACAAAAGTTCTGGAGATTGTCGTCATGGAAACTGCTATGCCTGGAATGTTCCACAGTTCAGTATTAAACCCATCTACCTCCCTTTTTTTTTTTTTTTTCAGATTTTCTCAAATATCAGATATTTTTATTGCTAAACTCCATCATGCATCTCCACAGATCTGACTTCTAACTGGCCTGGTGGAGTCACTTGCTTGTCTTCATGGAGCTAGTTAAATTTAATGCCATACTGTGTAACATTCCAGACAAAGCAATAACATCTCCATGGAGACAAGCAGCAAAGTTACAGCTTTAAATTGAAAAAGGAAAGAGAAAAAACTATAGCAGAACTGCAGAACTATCTGAAGTCTCCACCAGTGGGACCTGTACCACATTTTGTGAACCATTTGAAGATAAAATAAACATAGTGAGGTGTGAATGCACAGTGTCAGCAGAGGGACCAGAAGACGGTGTTTAACTAAGTGAACCTACTGTACACAGACTTTATTCACGGGCTATAAATAGGCACTCCTAGCAACAGCAAAGGAGCACCCACAGGAGCATCAAGCCAACTTCAAGCTTGATGTAATACAATACCACCAGACTTCAAAAGAGGAGAGGGGGCTTTTTTATTTTATTTTTTTTTACATGGGCAGCAAAAAATCAAACAATTTTCTCCTCAAAAGTAGATTTGAACATTTCCACACTGACCCATAACTGAACTAGCTACATCTTTAGATTCCAATAAAACTAAATTATTTGAACAATATTAGCCCTATCTAAGCTAATTTAAAGCAGTATTATTATATTTTCTAGTCATGAAAGGAGAAAGTAACTGGTTCCTATAGCTCTCACAAACCCTTTGGGACACTGTAGGGTTGTCAAAAATATCAACCATCAGATGCTAATCAATACTCAAGCTAGTATCAAAATTAGATACTCTTTAGAGCAGGTATCAATACTAAAAAAAAGTCACATGACAGAAAATGAACCTTTCCTGAATGATGTTGAGCTGTATCAGAACAAGTATAAGAGCACATAGACTAGTATACCCCCATGGAGCACTATGGAACCAACCTGGACCACTGAGGGATTACACAGATATAAGAACACATGGAAATATAAAAGAAAGTACTGTGATTTAATGTGGAAAATCACATTCTGTTATCTAAAAAAAGAGTGCTTTTTTATTATGATTGTGGTATTGGAATCGGCATTGAGTATCAAATCTATTAGAGGAGGCCCATATGAGGCTTCTTACTCTGGGCCCCCATATTTCTGCCAACAGGCCTGGATAAACTATATATATATTACTGGATGCAGAAAGTGCATGCTACAGTTTGATTATCTCAAAAGAATATAATATATATTGACTAGAATTTAAAACACAACTTGAGCTAGGAGATGTAAATGCCGTACTAATGAAACCAAAAACCCCTTTTACTTAATTTCATCCACTAATACTATTTTCTGTCCTTTACTGACCTCTTAAAGCTGTTGGTGTTGGATAATTCTCTTTTCAAATGAAACAAAAATAATAATCATTATTTCTTTCCTTGGGCCATGCATTGCAACCATCCCAAATGTTTAATTAAAAATCAACAGTTGGATTGACTGTCTGAGTCATCCTGGAGAGACTAACTGACAATCAATCCAAGGAAGACCTAACCAAAACAAAGGATAAAAAATTACACTTGGTATTACAATTTGCATCTCTACTCCTGGGTGGATAGTACTCAAGTAACTTTTTAATGAAATTGCACTTTAAAGGGTAGTTTTCAGACTGCATTTTACCCTATATTCTACAGTGTAACAGTACTCTTACTGGAGTAAAAGTTTGGGTTACTCTCCCTACTGTGAGTAAATCTACAAGTGACAAAAGCTTTATGTTAACAATATTAAATGATTACAACTAGGCCTGTCACAATAACAAAATTTGAATTGTGATACACTGCTGAAGTAAATATAGATGAGAAACAATAATGAAATGACAATAAACAATAATTAAACCAAACCATAAAGCAGAATTACAGCCAAAAAACTATTGTAAATGCACAATATTGATTAAAAAAATAAAAACATGAGCTGCAATAAAGAAATAGCTCAATGGAACACTTTACGTAAGTTCCATCTGTCATATACTGAACGATAAATCAATATAGAAATGATGGTGACAGGCACCACTCCAGGCATCACTCCATCAGTTATGATTTTATTTCATAATATTTACATAGAAAATAACTTTTTGTGCACTGGTTAATTGCCGTGTCCTTACCATTACATTGACGTTATAAATCATGTTAAACACAGAAACACTTAGTTTTGTACTTGAGTATTATTATTCTGATGGAACAGTACTCTTATAAAATGCAGGGACAATTACACACACCAAAGACATTTTTCTGACATGTGTAAATATTAATTTAACAAAGTAAAGGTTCCCATATATTTGTATTTGTTTAATGGTAATGGTATTGTCTAATTTAGCAAGTTATTGAAGCAACCATAATGTTATTATGGTTGCTAGGTAACAGAATTGAGTTCTTCTTCTACGTATGTCATATCTGCTGTCCGTGTCCAACCAGGAAGTAAAATTATAATCTTAAAAACAGAGTCTAAGACTAAGATTTTTTTAGCAAAATCTTAAATACAATGATGTTAACTATATGTTGTGGCGTATACGTATGTTATATACTATGTCTCACACACAAAATGATTTTATTGTGAAAGGGAAAACACAGGAAGTGGATAACAGTTGGGCTGGTGTTATATTTTGAATTCTGCTGATTTGATTATTCCTTTAGAAGTTAGAATTAAAGAGAGATCTGAAAAGCTGCTCATCTCTTTCCTTAAACTTCTTCAGTGCATTAGTAAAATGAGTAGTCTAACCTGTTAAACACACTTTAAAGGTGAATTATGTAACTTTTTGGTTGGTTTGGTCCGTCACCTGCTTGTTTGTATGGAGATGTCATTGCTCTGCTTGAAATGTTCCACAGTATGACATTAAACAGCTCTACTTTATATTTATTCAATTACAGGTGGTTTTATAGCTCAAAAATACCTAGAAAAACAGGTATTCTGACTGTAAGCAGGGTCGCCTCTCCACAGATCTGACCTGCAACTTGGCCTGGTTTAGTCTCCATGATGATAAAAAGGCTTAATATCATACTGTGAGGCATTCCAGTCAAAGCAATAACACCATGAAGAAAAGCAAAGACGGACCCTCCACCAGAAAAGTTACACAGTGCACCTTTAAGCCTGTCAGGTTGATATGTGGTAGGTGAGGCCTGGCGGGGGAGCGTGTGTGGTAATAGGCTCCATTAGCCCCTGGGGGTGATGCATTGACTTCAGGCTCTTGTTTCTTTGCTAATTCGTCCAACACTGAACGCCCTTGTCAAACACGTCTACCCCATCACTCGCCAATCACAGGACCTGATCCGTGAACTGTGAGCTCCAGACTGACAGACCATTTCACATTGTACACCAGAAAAACAATATACAGACATGTGATACAATTATGGAGAGTAAAGGGCCCATATTACACTATTTTCTGATCTATGTTATAATGTTGTTTCCTCATCACAGTCAGTTTTGTGTAATATAGGACCTTTAACACTTTGATGCTGCAGAATAAAGATCAAATAATTACAAGTACAGTGGTAGTCTGACTTGGGACCAGTGCATTTAATTAGGCAAAAACAGATACGTTTCTCTGTAACAATATAGTGGCTAATTGTAATATGTTGCTTATTGGAACAGTAATGTGAGCTGCTTGTCTCTATGGAAACAGATCAGATTAATTTAAGGACGACAGTGAATGCCACCTCATCCACAAACCCAAAGGTCATAGGACTGATTCACACTTGTACCAAATTCTACTTCTGCTATTGTGTCCTTAGGCAAAACACTACTCACTTGCTTAATACACTATAAATGTGGTGAGTGAGTGAATGGGGTGGTTGGAGTAGCCCATGGCGCAGAATGGCAGCCACACTTTCCTCAGTCTACTTCAGGGCAGCTATGGCTACAGTAGCTCACCAGCTCCATTTATGGAGAGGATGAATAATGAGCACAGTGTAGCTCTTTGAGAGGCTGTGCCAAGACTAACGACCAACACAAGATTAATGCTATATTAATGCCATACTGTGTAACATTCCAGACAAGCAAGTAGCAGGCAGATCTTCCACCGAGAAAGTAAGAAAGTTAAGATAAGCAGCTTTCTGCTTATCTTAAACTGTTACGTTAAATCACCACTAATCTTGGTTTCAACCCGTCCACCGTCTTGAATCTCTGTCGGACAAGATGTTATTCCCTGTGGACACTGCACTTGTTCTTGTGTTCTCAACATATACACAAACATATACAGTAGAAAGAAGTGGACTAAGGGGCTGAGACTGTGAGTGTCGCCATAGCGTTCAGCTCCAGTGAAATGAATCTGGAGCCGAGTTCTAACTGGCAGCAGGTTAACCATGTCCATTTATACAGTTTATGGTCACCAAGACAGTTTTGGAGTCCTCCTCACTGCACTGCCTTTGTGGAGGTCTACATTTCATTGAGTTGTCTAAAGCTGTCCTCTTTCCTCTAAATAAATGCCAGAAATAAAACCCTCTTCTCACCAGCATTAACCCTTTACTCTGCAGGTTTCTTAAAGGATTGGAGGGGGGCATGCTCATGGTCCCTTAGCTCCTTTCCTCCTCTCCTCCGTATCCAAGGACAGATGAGGAGCATCACTACGGTTACCATATCCATGACAACCTCTCCTCTGTTGCTATTATTGGGATGTTGTCAAGGAAACAGAGCGACATATTATGGGGTGCAGACGGAAATAGAAATCTGGCTCCAAAAGAATTACAACAGATCTGCGCTATTACATAAGACAGACACAGGCAGGGCTGGTGAGGAGGGCCGTCTATCCGGGTTACAGCTTCCTGCTACGGCTGACATTTTGAGGACTTTTCACATTTCAAAAGATATATAAGTTTGTTTTACATTGTCAATTGCTATGACAACTGCCCTCATTTTTCACCAGTTTCATCTATTTCACTGATGCACCATTTATGACAGCAATAATCTTATGTCGTTTTAAAGGTCCTATATTACACAAAACTGACTCTTGTGAGGTTTGAGCCATGTTGTGATGTTACTTCATCAAAAAACATACCTGGAGTTGTGTTTTGTTTCATTCACACATGTTTGAGTAATGCTTTATTCTTAGTCTGCACATCTCCAAAGCTCAAAATGCTCTGTTCCACCTTGTGATGTCATGAAGCAGTACTTTTCAAGTTAACAGCTCATTTTTACTTTTAGTCCAGGGCTGAAATTATCCAAATGATTCTAGTGAAGATGTATGAAGTATAAAAACACAGTGGAGCACTTCCTGTATTTCCACATGACATCACAAGGTGGAACAGAGTGTTTTCAGTTTGAGAGAAGAACTCCTAAATATGCAGGGTTCGTGTGTCAATGTGTGAATGCGTGAATGAAACAAAACACAATTCCAGGTCTGTTTGTGATGAGGAAAAATTATAACATAGATCAGAAATAAGCATAATATGGGCTCTTTAAACCTTCTACTAGATTTAAATTCATGCTGGCCCAGGCTTCGTAACTACAGAGAAATCACTATAAACCATGACATGTGCATTTTAAGTGTTAACGTTACTATACCATCCCGTATATGGCCTTTTTAAATGTTGACATCACTTGAATGGCACCTATTACAGTGAGTATTACATAAGCAGACAGCGGCACTGTGCTCAGGGCCCTCTATTGATTTTATGGCCTGGACACACACAGAGCTGCAGAGAAGAGACTGACAAATACAAGATTACAGAAGAGAGGGGTTTAAATGTGGATTCAGCACTCGGATGAAACAAGTTATACACTACAGAGGACAATTACGACAATATAACGTTATTAAATTGGTAGTTTAAGTTAAATTTGAAATCAGTTATTGCAAGGAGCTTGGTAATAATAAGTCACTTTTCTGGTGGGGGGTCTGACATATGCTTTTCTCCGTGGAGGTGTTATTGCTTTGCCTGGAATCTTTCACAGTATGGTATTAAACCTTTCTGTTGTCATGGAGACCAAAACAGACCAACTTACAGGTCAGATCTGTGGAGAGGCGACCCTGCTCACAGTCAGAATGCCTGTTTTTCTTGGTATTTTCTTGGTATACCTGAAACTGAATATAAGAGCTGTTTAATGTCAAACTGTGGAGGTGACGGACCCTCTACCAGAAAAGTTACACAATGCGCCTTTAAAGTCACTTTTTCAATGACAATGCACTGGAGAAACAAAGGCCTGGAGAAAGAAGACCTCAACCAAGGCGTTGTCTCTGCAATGGCGTTGACTGCGAATTCACCGCAGTGAGTCTATAAGCTTCTTTTACAGCTCTCAAAAACAAACTCTCACAAAAGCTGACAACAACTAGCATGCTAACACACACTTCCTGATTATCGAACAGTTAAAAAGCGTTATAATAAGATGCAGACTTATTTTGATCTCAAAAGCTGCTAATACAATTTATCTGCACTGGGACATGACAAATTTTCCTCAAATACATGTGAAAATCAGGCACTCCTTTAAACTATAAGCTGGAAGTAACTTCAAAATAGTATTCAATGAAATCAGAGGAGCACCAAAAAAATCTCGGACGATATCTATGGAAAACAGTGCAACAAATTTGAACATTTTCTGACGCACTATCCTCACTGTTTTTAGTTTATAATTCATTCTTGTCGCCTCATGCTAACGACGCTCGCAGCGCCACATGTCCACAGCTGAAGGCAGAGTCTACAGTGAACCCTGTCTTTAATCTTCACAACACTTCCTGTCTGTCTGAGGCCTGCTGTAAAACTAATTAACCACAGCTGTACCAGAGCCAGTGTGTGTTTGCGTGTTTGTGTGTGGGTTTGTGTGTTGTCCTGATGCAGCCAAAATACCTCTGTTTTCACCATAGTAGTGTGAATACGAGCTAGAGCTGAAAACTGTAACTGTAATAGATGCAATTTGCAAATCAAAGAGGCTAAAATTTCGAAGTACAATCATTTCCAAAATATTCTGTTTTATTGGTATTTTGTACTTTGTCATGAAATAACCAAAAGGCAAATTCACAAATGTTGAACCTGAGCATTTCTTTTAGTGACTAGACCAAAGAACCTGCTGTATCGCAACACATTTCAGTGTTTTTATCAATAGTCTAAAATTACCCCCCACACCTGTATTAAATATTATGGGACCATAGCATGTTGTGATGTCATGAACCCCTGAAATTCTACATAAAAGCTGCTAAACCCTGTATTTAAGATCTTTACAATCATGTTCTGAAATGTGATTATTGTATTAGTTTGTCTGTTCATTCATTCATTTCAGTCTTTTTGTCAACATATTTGCCCCTTTTTGTCAATTCGATGTTGTTACCAAATCGTTCAGCTTTAATATGAGACACGTTTTAAATCTAAAATATGCCATCCTGAAAAAAACGGGTGGTGGAGAAATTTGACTAAAACCAAACAGGATCTTGGAAAAGTAGCAGATGTGACAAGGTCTCAGTGGGATTAGAGTGGACCTGACAATAATACAGTGGAATACAACTGCAAGCTGCCCCCAAGCAACAAGCAGTGTACAACATGAGTTAGTATTTCAGTGACAGCACGTAGTACATATATATATATATTGTGTACTGTCACTCTGAATAAACAAAACGAGGGAAAAAAGCATAGAAATGTACTTAAATAAAATGAGTTTTGCAGATGAGCAGATGTTCAGAAAATGCTACACAGCCTAAACTAAAAGTAATTGTAACCTCTATAAACACATTTCTTAACACTGTGCGTAATTCCAAGTTTTCTTCCTTGATGCACAAACACATTGAATAGTTAAAGGTGCACTGTGTAACTTTTCTAGTGGAGGGTCCGTCAAATGTTATTGCTTTGTCCAGAATGTTTCACAGTGTGGCATTAAACCTTTCTATCTTCATGGAGACCAAACCAGACAGTTACAGGTCAGATCTGTGGAGAGGCGACCCCGCTCACAGTCAGAATGCCTTTTTTCTTTAGGTGTTTTCGAGCTATAAAACCAAATGCAACTGAATAAATGTAAGGTTTAATGTCATGCTGTGGAATATTCCAGGCAGAGCAATGACATATCCATAGAAACAAGCAGGTGACGGACCCTCCACCAGAAAAGTTACACAATGCACCTTTAAGTAAAAAAAAAAGTACACAAGCACACAAACTGCCAATAGCATTAGAGCGAAGATATCTGTCCCTATCCTGTAGTGACCTTTCCTACCTAAACAAATCAGCAAGTGATTCATTTTATCAATATTTCTGTTGTATATTCATTGTATACTACACAAATCATTTGACTTTCTTACAGCCAGCTCAAAAATAAGCAAGAATGCATCAGATATAACAAATTGTCACTGCTAAAATGAGTCTTTCAGTAATTCCTGCTCTGTTTGGTGTTATACTCGAACCCTCTATGCCGAAGTCTGCAAAAAAAGACCATTGCATTTGTTACTCTCTTTCAAGAAAATGTGGAATCCATTTTTTCATTTTGTTGAGTCTGTTCATTTTCCCTGTGTTCCAGAATGATGTTTTCACTCTCATTGATCGATCTCTATCCCCCTCTCGTCTCAAGTCTGGTACATGTTTATTGTGACTAGGTGACCGGGTTTTGAGTGTGTGTGTTTTACTCTTTGTCTTTATGTAAGTATTTCATCCCGACAGCGCTGATATTTGGAAAATGTTATTAAGTAAAGTTCTGAAAAAATAAAATAAATAAGACTAATAATATTTACTGCACAGTACTTTCTCTGAGGCATAAAATAACCCACATAGCTTCACAACTTCCTTTGTTCCATCAGAACGCGATCAAATTCAGCAAGAATGTATTAGAATCCACTACATTTCCCTATTCCTTATTTGACACATAAAAAAATACCCAGATAACTTCAGCGAATATGTGCAGAATCTCTAAATCTAGAGAAATCAATTAACAATTTGTTTTTTCAGTCAGAACCAAACCAAAACATAAATGCACAGGACACAAAATCAATCATTACATTTCCCTATTCCTTCTTTGATGCATAAAGTCAAAATGTAATTAGAATTTCAGCCATTTGTTATGTTAAAAGCAAATTATTATCCTGACAGGTTAAACGCTTGAAGAAAAGAACAATAAATTACTAGTTACAAAAAAAATAACACAAATAAAAATAAAAAAATCAGCCTTTTGTAAGCCAGTGTCACTATTTCTTCCGAATCCAAACAACAGCGAAGCATCTGACAGGTTCCTTCTCCTTCATCATGAACAGAGATATGATCCACCAGCAGCGCTTTCATTTTATCATTTTATCACCAAAGCACATCTCCTCCCAGCTTAAGAACACTATGTGCGTTTGGTTACACTAAAACAAATCGCAACCTCCAACACGGCAGCGTTATAAAAGTGAGAAGTGAGATATAAGGGGGACTCACCAGGTTGGAGTTGGTGGCGTTGGAGTCGTCTTCGGGGAAGGGGATGTAGACGGCTAAGGCCACGCAGTTGGCAAAAATGGTCATCAGGATAATGATCTCAAATGGTCTGAGGAGGAAGGGTTAAGGAAAAGACAAACCAGAAAGAAACATACAAAATCATCTACATGTTAAGTTTCTGGTCACTTGCTTGTTTCTATGGAGATTGTCTTGCTTTGTCTGGAATGTTCTACAGTATGACACGAAAAGATGAAGCCCCCAATCCAGGTTACAGGTCAGATCTGTGGTGAGGCAACCCGCTCACTGTCAGAATATCTATTTTTCTGTTTCTAGAGATTGGATTGTATTCCACCTAAAGGCTATGCAATGGAAAAAGTAGCTTGCAAGACACAAAGATAATGTATTTCCCAATTATAATAATAAAAAAAGATAAATAATTGACTGCTCTTAACTTAATCTAACTCTTTAACTTAATATTTAGGATTTTTGACCAACTAAACCAAAGAGATGGAAGTTAAGGACAATTGGATTGCGTGATTTGAACAGTTTCTTTTTCCTGTATCCTTGGCGACCCTGTTTGGTTATAACTATGCTAACCAGCTAGCTCTGAAATGCTACAGCTTTTTTTTGCTTTTTTGTTTTGTTTTTTAACAACAATGCAACAGGCTTTCTGCACCAAATATGGCAGAAGAGGCTCCAGAGGAAATGTCCCGTCTCATCACCGACCAAAACCAGAGCGAAGGAAGAAAAAGGCTTAAAAGAGGCTTTCCTGTTGTGTGTCCAGAGAGCCTGGCGCCCCCTGTAGGCTGCTGTGATGCTGCAGGATACAGATGACACACTTTTGTCCTGAGGTCTGTTACTCTCCTCAACCTGCCCTGACACTGATGACTCCACCACTCCACTCCAGCTGCACTGAGACTTTTGTTTGAGGTTTTCTGTTATTATTGTATTTTATTGCTCAGTGGGCTTAAGACACAAACAGAATGATTTTTGATTGATTGATTAATAATTCACAAATCATGCATGTCTTTTGGTGAAGTTTGCACGTTCTCCCTGTGTCTGAATAGTTTTCCAGTACGTTTCCCACTGCTCTGCACAAACTTCCACTTGAAAACAATACAGTTTACCACATTTTTGCACTTCCAGGTTGTTTGTTGCTTTTAGCGCTGACCCTGTTAAATAAGTGACAGGAAGTGCAGCGGGCTCCTGTGTCACCGGTATCTCCTTTACACAGGTTGGCCTCTTGTTTTGACCAAAAGGACAGTGTAATTGGTGGGAGACATGAAAGCTGCAGTGTTTATCTTTCGTTAACAGTAAGACATATTGGGTCACTTAGACACATCTTTGTGTTTGGGAGGAGGGTACAGGCAGAGACAGTGCATTTCCTAATATGGGCGCAGACAGAAGCAGGCCTGTCGCGTGGAGGACAGGACGTGGACAAAGAAAGAGTGAGAGTGAAGGAGAAAGAGACGCAGAGGAGGGCTATTTGGAGCGGTGCTTGAGAGGGGAGCGACCTCGATATTTTGGGAGGGAGAGATGGCAAGAGCAGAGAAGAGAGAGGGTGGAAGAGACAGAGAAAAATAAGAGGGAGGAGAGAGTAGACAAGAGAGGAGAAAGGATGAGAAATAGAGGGATGGAAAGAGAGGAGAGAAGCAAGAGGGTGGGAGAGAGACAAAGGAGAGAGGGAGGAGAGAGAACAAAAGACAGGAAAAAGGATGAGAAATAGAGGAGAGATGGAGAGGGTGGAAGAGAGACAGAGAGAAAGAAGAGAGAGAGGAGAGAGTACAAAAGACAGGAAAAATGATGAGAAAGAGGGATGAGAGAGAAAAGAAGAAGAGTGATAGAGAGAGGGATGAGAAAAAAGAGGAGTGGAGAAGTGAAAGAGAAGAGAGAAGATGAGAAATAGAGGAGAAATGGAGAGACAGGAGAGAAGAGAGAGTCTGAAAGAGAGACAGAGAGAAAGAAGAGAAGGAGGACCGTGAAAGACGGGAGAAAGAATGAGAAAGAGAGGACAGAGAGAACGAAAAGAGGGGGAGAGAGTGAGTGAAAGAGAGGAGAAAGGATGAGAAATAGAGAAATGGAAAGAGAGGAGAGAAGCGAGAGGGTGGGAGAGAGACACTGAGAACGATAGAGAGAAAGAAGAGAGGAAGGAAAGATAGTACAAAACAGGAGAAAGGATGAGAAAGAGGGATGAGAGAGAAAAGAAGAGAAGTGAGAAAGAGAGGGATGAGAAAAAAGAAGCAGAGAGAGGGTGAAAAATAGACAGAGAAAGAAGAGAGCGAGAAGAGTGAAAGAGAAGAGAGAAGATGAGAAATAGAGGAGAAATGGAGAGACAGGAGAAAAGAGAGTCTGAAAGAGAGACAGAGAGAAAAAAGAGAGGGAGGAGAGTGAAAGACAAGAGAAAGAATAAAAGCGAGAGGACAGAGAGAAAGAGGAGGGGGGAGAGAGTGAGTGAAAGAGCGGAGAAAGGATGAGAAATAGAGAGGAGTGAGAGAGAGAGGAATGTGTAAAAATGACAGGTCTGGTTTATATCACACTAACTCATTCCATTGTCCTTTTTTCATTATTGTTTCTTAGTTACAACCTAAATAACCTGGTTTCGTTTTACTCCGCTTAAGTAAGTTTGGATTTTGACCCTTCACTTTTGTTTTGTTACGTAAAGTGCTTTTTTAATTTGAGAAGTTTAAAGTTAGAGACCTTGGCAACGGTATTTCACATCTGTTTTACATCTTAAAAACTCAGAGAAAAATCTGCATAACCACCTGCATGATTACACAAGGGATAAAACTAACCATTATTTCAGTGCTCAGTCATATGCTTATTTCTATTGTACATTGAGATTTCTTAAAGGGCCCATATTATGCTTTTATCTGGTCTACAGCTGGTTTCTATGGTATAATGTTCCTCATCAAAAACATACCTGGAGTTGTGTTGTTTCACAAGATTTTTGTTGTTTGTGGAGGAAATTATGCTACTTAAAGGTCCTATAATACACAAAACTGACTCTTGTGAGCTTTAAGCCATGTTATAATGTTGTTTCCTCATCAAAAACATACCTGGAGTTGTGTTTTTTTTATTCACACATGTTTGAGTAACCCTCAAAATGCTCTATTCCACCTTGTGATGTCATGTAGTGGTAGTTTTCAAGTTAACAGCTACTTTTTACCTTTTGTTCTGTAACGATTGGCAATTCAAGGGCTGAAATTATCCAAGTGATTCTAAAGGTGTATGGAGTTTATAAACCCAGTGGAGCACTTCCTGTATTACCACATGACATCACGAGGTGGAACAGACTGTTTTCTGTTTGAGAGAAGAACTCAGCCTAAATCTGCAGGGTTTATGTGTTAAACATGTGTGAATGAAACAAAACACAACTCCAGGTCTGTTTGTGATGAGAAAACAACATTATAACAAAGATCAGAAAATAGTATAATATGGGCCCTTTATAAAACTGCAGTCTTTGCTATTTGCTAATTAAATCCATTCAAACTGCGATTTCTATTACGATTAATTTTGCAGACCTACTGGATAAATATTTATGTTTTAGTTGCATGAAATTACCCCATGAATTGGCCTGGGATATGTAGTTTACCACCGCTCCATATTAGTGAGTGGTGTTATAAAGAAAAGTGTTCTAAGTAATCAAGGCTAATGCTGAATTTCCTGTGAACGGCATTTGGCTCCTAGCAGCAAAAACAGATTATTATTATGTTCATTGACACAGGCCTCTTGGGTTTTGGAAAATTGTAGGTTAGGATCTCCAAATGAGTCAGCCCTCGATTTCAATGGAGTGATTAAACCATGATGTATTTTGTTCCCCTATGGCTATCGCAGTGAAAGGGTCAAATACTAAAATAAACATAAACAAACTGTGAGCTCAAGTGAAATAATGTGATTTAACTGGCCCGTTTCACAGTGGAACTAAAAGGGAAATATTAGGGCTGAACAGCTGGAGGGGGATGCTTACAGCTGTTGAGTTGAAATAGTCCGTTTTAATAGGTGTTAAAAATGCACTACTCTGTAACTTTTTTCAAGGAGAGTATGCCACCTTCTTGTCTCCATGGAGATGCTATTGCTTCACCTGGAATGTTCCACGATATAGCATTAAACGTATCTATTTCCACGGTGACAAGTAGATGATGTAATTAGTCCAAGTAACAGGTCAGATCCGCTCAGAGTAAAAATGCATGGATTTAGAGAAGAATATGACATCTTCTTGTCTCCATGGTGATGCTATTGCTTCACCTGGAATGTTCCACGATATTGCATTAAACATATTTATTTCTGTGGAGGCAAACAGGGGACGCTACAAGGTTACAAGTTATAGGTCAGATCTATGGAGAGGCGACACCGCTCAGAGTAAAAATGCATGGTTTTAGAGGAGAATATGACACTTTTTTGTTTCCATGGAGATGGTATTGCTTTGCCTGGAATGTTCCGCAATATTTTGAAGGTATTTATTTTCGTGGAGACAAGCAGGGGATGCCACTAGGCCAAGTTACAGGTCAAATCTATGGAGAGGCAACACTGCTCAGAGTAAAAATATATGATTTCCAAGGTATTTTATGCAATAGTAAATTGTAATTTAATTATGTTTAATGCCATTTATTGTGGAACATTCTCTAAGCAATGCAATATCATCTCCATGGAGACAAGCAGGTGGTGTAGCATCTTCCAGAAAAGTTACATAATACATATTTAAGAAAAAGTATGGCATTAACATATATATTTCCATGGAGACAGGTGACGCCACCAGATCAAATTATAGGTCAGATCTGTGGAGAGGCTACCCGGTTTTGGGGGGTATTTCTTAGCTTAAACCTATCTATTTCCATGGAGACAAGTGTAAAAACAGGTAAAACAGGTGTAAATGAATAAATGCAAGATACCAGTTTGCAGTATAATGCCATATTGTGGAATACTCTCTGGAAAAGCAATATCATCTCCATGGTTGCATAGTGCAGAAAATAGGTAATAGTATTTGTAGTGGAGAATTAGAGCATGTTCAGGAATCCAAAGAAAGAAGTCAACTGTAATAGTGTATAATGTAAGTGTGGATAGGAAAATACACAGTTAGCAGTTGTTTTATATGAGATCATGTCTAAATGACTCATTCCTATTTGTATAAACATAGAAAAACATATGCTTTTATACTGAGTAGGCCTGTGTACAGTAATGACAGCGTCGAGAATGGAGCCCTTATAATTTCACACTCAGGTTCAGTTGTATGTACTCTGCCCCCTCTGTCTCTCCTTGTCGCTCACTTTGACCTTGCAAAGAGCCCGAGACACTTAAACGCTGTAATTACGCAGCAGGTGACAGAGCCCATGTTTGTGCACTGCAAAACTCAAATCTACATGTTTTAAAAGATGAGAAACACGGGCTGGGGGCTTAGAAAAAATATAGGCTACATTTTTAATATCAGACCAATACCGACTGTAGGAAAAAACACCTACCAATATGGAGCCCAACAGTCCCACCCGCTTCTGTGAATCAATCAATATCACTTTGTTTCAGAAGTAAATTAAATTCCATTCATTTTTCACACAGAAGTTGCAATAATTAAAAAATCAAGAAGGCACGACGAAGACTAATCAGCTACGTGCTAACTAATATCCATACTGTGGATTCGAGAAGACAAGATTCGATGAAATGTTTTAATAACTTTCAGAAACTGTTTTTAAATATAATGATAGGACTTGGTCATTAGTTACCACATAGCTGATTATGCCTGAGCAAGCTTTCAGACTTTTAATATACATTTTTTGCGGTAAGTCTATAAGAAAAATGAATGGGATTTTACTTCCAGAACTAGAGGGTGGGCGGTTACTGTTGAGCTCCACTGGAACCAACACATTTCTGATCCCTACAACTAATCGGCGCATTTGTATTCAATAGTCAGTGAAAAAAACTATGTTCCTTTAACATTTTTGAGCAGTAAATAGCAGAACTAAACAATTAAATAAGTCAAAACTACATTACGAATATATTTCTTTGAAGCTATTTCTTTTTGCAGTGTACGTTCGCCTCCTGCGATGTGACGAACGCGCTCCGTCGACCTGTTGAGAAGAGCTGCAGTTGTCATGGAAACGGAGGATAAGATTTGGGGTTTACTGAACTCTGAAGGAAAAGGGGATCCTGGCTCAGATCTGAGAGGGGTCCCCGAGCGCTGCACTGCGGTCCACTGTACTATATATAGCTCCTGACAAACTGACCCAGCTGCATGGAAAATGTAATGGAAGGATGGGTCAAATGCAGAGGACAAAACACCATCTGCACACCATACAGGTCCCATCTCAGGAGGAGGAAGAACATGTCAGCTAATATGTTCTTCCTGAGTAGATACAAAAAAGGAATCTCTACGTATTTCCAGAATATCAAAAAATGTCCCTTATTTTTCACAACTTTACTAACTAATCGTGTGGGTTTACGGACTAATTTCATTCATTTATTAAATTCTAAGCACCAATATCTGAAAGTGCAGTACAAAACTTGCACTTAACAATTTTACATAATCTTATTCCACATCCTAAAATAGGAAAACTTATTGAAACTAATATAAGATCTTAAATCAACTCAAATGATCTCAAAACCAAATCAGAAAATCTGTGAAAATTAGCTGACATATTCTGAATTTAAGTCATTTATCTCATATGGTAGTGTGTGTAGAGTGCACCCTAGTCCTCCATCTCTCTCTTCACCCTATATCTCCCTCTCTGTCTCTCTTTCCCTCCCTCTCCCTCTCTCTGCCTCTATCTCCCTTTCTCCCTCTCCTCTCCCACCTTCTCTATTTATATCCCTCTATCTCCCTTTGTCCCTTTCCTCTCTCTCTTTGTCTCTCCTCTTTCCCTCTCTCTCTTTCCCTCTCCCTCCCTACAGCTCTCTCTTCCTTTCTCTCTCGCTCTACCCTCCTCTCTCTCCATCACTTTCTCCCTCCCTCTTTCGCTCTCTATCTACCCCTTCTCTCTCTTGCCCTCTTTCTGTCTCTCCCTCTCTCCGCCTTTCCCCTTTCTCTCTCTCTCCCTCTCTCTCCCCTTCTCCCCTTTTCTCCCTCTCTCTCTCCTCTCTCCTCATCCCTGTACAGCCCTAAGGGGAAGCCTGGTCATTATGTTGAGCGGCTTATAGGAAAATGGGGAGAAAAACTCAGGAGGGGAAGGAGGGATTGAATGAAAGGAACAGGCAGAGGAACAGCAGGAATAAAGACATTTGACAGACGAGAGAGAGGAGGAGAGAGAGAAGTACAGGGAGAGGGGACATGTTGGACCGCAGGGAAGGAGGATTAGGCAGTTAGAAAAGAGTTATGTCAGATAAATATGCAGTGGAGAGGTGTAAAAGACGGATAAAATGTCACTTTTTATAGGATTTTGAAAGAAAGAATCGCTGAATGGAACCGAGAACAAGAGACCAGAGAAAAATAAAAGTGTGGGTTTGTCTATGCAGCTTTAGAGGGACTTGCATTTGAAAAATTCCTCAACTGAAAGAGCCATGTCAAATATAAAAGCTTAAAATGTTTGGTTGTGAGTGAGTAAACTTATGACGACTACAACTAACTCCCTTGGAATTCTGGACACTCTGGACACATTCTGGGGGAGACAAAGATTATGATAGATTTCAACAACAAAGTGGGTTTTGTTTTGTTTAAGGGCATGTATTGCACTATTCTGTTCTATGTTATAATCAAAAACATACATGGAGTTCTTCTCTCAAACAGAAAACACTCTGTTCCACTTTGTGATGTCATGTGGTAATACAGGAAGTGTTATTGTGAATTTATAGGCTGTTGAGTACACTTTTTGGCTATTCTATCCACCTTTGTTTGAGTGGCCCCTGCTCAAGACTTTTTATGACTCTGTGGTGGCCTCTGCTCTCCTCTACGCTGTTGTCTGCTGGGCCCCGAGCAGCACAGAGCGGGACAGGAAAAGACTGAACAAACTAGTCAGGAGGGCCAGCTCTGTCCTGGGCTGTCCTCTGGAGTCTGTGGAGGAGGTGGGTGAGAGGAGGGTGCTGGCCAAACTCACATCCATCATGGCCGACACCTCTCACCCTCTGCATCGGACTGTAGAGGAACTGAGCAGCACCTTCAGCGGCCGACTGAGGCACCCTCAGTGCAAGAAGGAACGCTACCGCAGGTCCTTCATCCCCACTGCTGTCAGACTGTACAACTCCACTGTTTAACACTTACAATAACCTGTGCAATAACCAGTGCAATAACCTGTGCAATAACCAGTGCAATAACCTGTAACCATGTCACCTCATCAGTAACCGCCTCCACTGTCCTCAGATTATATATTTATACATTTGTATATTTGTATTTTTTTACATATATATATATTATATAAGAGATATGTTTTATTATATATTTACATTTCTTTCACTCCCTGTACATAAGAGCTACCTGATGTTGTAAATATGTTAATATTTATTGTGATTTTTATTTTTTATTTACTTATTGTTCTGAGTGTTTGCACAATTTTTTTCACAACTTTTTGCACTATACTGTCCCCTGACTGTGAGCTTCTGTCAGGAGTGAATTTCTCCTCTGTGAGATCAATAAAGTCTTATCTTATCTTATCTTATCTTTCATCTGAGACACGAGGGAGGAAGTGGTGACCGGACTGACAATACCATTGATACTTTGCAGCTGATGTCATCAACATTCCCTGGGGGTGTAATGCTAACTGTAGGCACTGCTTACACTTCAATTTAACCAGAAAGAGCTGACTTAGATGGAACTACAACAGGTGAGGAGATTTGTGCAGTTAAACAAGTCTCTCACACATAAAATTACTGTCAAAAGCTTGCTAGCATTTGCCAACAGTTTTTAAGTGAGTCACTCTCACCTTTTTGTTACAAATTTAACACCTAAACAGGACCATGAGCGCTCGTAGCAGGCTCCTGAAAATGTGGTGTTTAAATCCATTTTGTATTTTTACTGAGATTTTAAACTATCTTAAAACTTTTTTGACAGTGTTTGCGACTGTTTGAATTGTGTCTCCATGGTAACTGCTGAACATTCCACCATAGAGATACCTGTAGAACACCCCCAGCATGATGTCACCTCACTGAAAGTATTAGTAAACAGTATGTAGAGAGCCAGTCAAAAATCAGTGCATTAAAGGATACTTCCACTCTACGATGCTGATGCAGGCCCTTCGTATGGGGTTTTTCAGTGTGAGACAGAGCAGTGCGCGGGGCGGTCGCGTGGCTGTGGTCGTGGTCTGTTTTTTGGGCTTGGCGGCGTAGTGCTGTCTCTTCCTTTGCGTGGAGCTCGCCGTGGAGATGGGACCGCCCCCTCCCGCGCCAAGCCCCGCCCCTCCGCCGGACGCCGCGTTGCCCATCATCTTGGCCTGTCTCGCCGCATCTATGGCTGCCTGCCAGCTCAGAGCAGCTCCGGGAGTAGGGATGTGCTCCGGAGCTAGCCCGACCACGCCCCCCAGACCCCCGTGGTTGACCCCTCCACCGCCATGGTCCCCCCCTCCGCTGTGCTCATTGGTCAGCCCGGCCGGAGGAGCACGCTGCAAGGGCGGGGGCGGAGAGTAGTCGGAGCCTGCAGAGACAGAAAAAGAGAGGAGAAAATTAAGTATCAGAAGAATATAGTGATAGGACGAGGGTTGTGAAAAGTATCAAAAATGAGATACTAATTGATACTAAAACTGGTATCGAAACTAGATACTCATTTGAGTATCTAGTTTGATTACACAGATATAAAGTACTATGTTGAAAATGACATTCTATAGTCTAAAGAAAGAGCATTTTTAATTAACTTTGTGGTATCAGATATAAAATCTATTCATTAGTATCGAAATCGAGTATTGTGACACTACACAGGACACATGCAAGCTTTGCCACGCACAACACTGTGATTTCCTTTTACATCAATTATAAAATAAATGTCACTATTTGCCTCTACTGATCATAAACAGAAACTGCTTCGACAGGCAAGTAAATGATCCAAATGATTCAAGTGAAGGTGTATGGAGTTTAAAAACACAATGGAGCTCTTCTCAGCCTAAATATGCAGAGTTTGTGTGTTAAACGTGTGAATGAAACAAAACACAACTCCAGGTCTGTTTGTGACGAGGAAACAACATTATCACACAAATTATAACATCAGAAAACTGTGTAATATGAGCCCTTTAAGCTTGTTTTTAGACTACTTGGGGGCCAAACACATGGGAAACACTGCGCTTTTCACCTCCATTTCACTATGCTTGTTGTTCTGTCTAAAAATGCCTTCAGACCTCAAAAATAACTGAAGGTATTGTGAACGTATTGAACTATATGATCCTTTCTCAAGCTCATAATAATTTGCAATAACAAAAAAATAAATAAGAAGTCAAAATTACACATACTAGGCTAATTGAAGCATTAACACAAAATACATGGGATTAACAAAAAAAACAAAACATGTTTAATTAGACCAAAATGAGCAGTAGCCTCCTTATTCCTGACATTTAAACAAGGATTTTACTGCCCTTAAATTAGCAACATGTTTAGCAAAAGAACCAAAGGCGGTGGATTTTTTATTACAACTGAAAAGCCAGTAAACAGTAATGCTCATTGCAGAAGCTAGCCCGTTTAGCTTTCCTATATTTAGCTGTTTTTACCGGTATCCATCCATTTAAATGAGCAAAGTAACAACATGGAGCTTTCTATAACTCCAAAACAACAAAAAAATACATTAAATCTGAATGTCTTTAAAACTACAATAGCAAGTTTTAGCAAGTAAGTAGCCTATTAGCATTGAAAGCTAACATTAGCCTACTCCAGGCAGAAAGTTACACTCTTCTATTCCAACATGCCGCTATTTAGATTTGTCGGAGAAGCGGCATAAACATTATTTTTCAAGCGTCCCACAACTTCGACAGGTTTTTTTTCATTGTCAGACTATTACTATTTTTCAAACATTCCGCTGAATAATATTAATGTGATAGCCTATTATACTTTACGCTCCCATATATCGTAAGATGCTTGGACCGGTGCAAAGCAGAATACAAAGAGAACACTTCGGAAAATCTCCCAAATGATAGCCGGGGAAACAGTCATGCATTTTTAAAAAGAGTATAGGCCAGCCTTTGAGAAAATATTGAATCTAACATTGGAAACTTGTCACCCTTGGGCCCTTTGTGCTTCATTCATTTTGTCATGTAGGCTACATTTTTGTATCTCAGCCATAGGCTGTATAGAAGTAGGAAGTGAGCATGGGGGGGCGCTTCCGGCTCCACTGACTCTTCACTTTACACTGAAAAATTCGTCATGTCGGCTATCTGCTGGAGAACACCATATCGCCTAAATAAATCACCAATCAAGTTCATTGCGCCAGCTCAATGAGATGACACTCTCGCAGCCCAAAACACACACTTGACGACCCACATATGTGTCGGTTTTGTGTGACTTGATAGTTGTAGAGATTAAGAACATCGAAGAACAGCAAGAGACACGCCTGGGTAGACTATCGAGAAAAAAAAAAAAAAAAATTACGTGTCGGAATAGCGATACTAAAAAGTGTCGGAAAACGGAAAACCAGCACGTCTAAATCGAGGCATGACGTAATACCGGCATGTCTAAATAAAGACAGGTCGATATGAAGGGATGTCGGAATAGGCGGTGGACCCCATGCAGAAAGAAAGAAAGTGGGAAAAGTTAGCTCCGTCCATACCAAATACAGTTTAAACTAAGGTTATAGCTAGCACTTGGAGCATTTTTGTGGTTAATTACCTCAACATACCTAACAAAAACATGTTAGCGGTTTCATGCTTGAGTCATTTCCAACATTTTGAGTTTACACCATACCAGAGTAATGGAGCAGCTAGGGCCACCTGCTGTGCGGTTTATTAATTACATGGATGGATGACTGATAGCCTTGTGCATATGCTAACTACACATGCATTTATTAACTCTATATAATTACAATTTTAGCGGGACGCATGCATAATAGCAGGCTGTTCTTGTTATGAATTCTTAAGTAGTAAATTAAAGTACCGTTCACTTTAACTAGACAGGGGAATTGACAAAAAGTAGCTGACTGTATTTGATATACTGTACTGCAACCTTTGGGCTAGTTAGGCTTTTGTGGTGACATTTTATCTTATTTTTTCAAATCCATGATAACACTTCTGTATCTCAGTCATATATAAGTAGGAAGTGAGCATGGGGGCGCTTCCTGCTCCACTGACTCTTCACTTGACATTGAAAAACTGTCACCCTCCGTGTAATTGCTGCAAGGAACCTCGTTATTTTGGTCTTAAATTGTTTGTATTCACCCTCTCTACATGATCCCGGTGTTTTTATTTCCTGTTCCTAATATGGACTCCAAATCGCCCATGTAACTGCTAACACTGTGAGCTTCATTTGACTGGAGCTGAACACTATGCTCTCAGCAGTGGCCTAAAACAAGTTCTAAGATTTCAAATGCACAACTTATAGGCTTAATAAGCTGATACATACTGTAGGTAGGCTTTATGTAGTAAATATTTTTTTAAAAATGTATCAAGTTCTTATTAAATGTAGGGATAGGCAACTATAATGATATAATCAGTACTGAAATGGGCAATAGGGTTAGTTAGGCTTTTGGGGTGACATTTTAGTTTCTTAACAGTAATATAAAGTCTAAGATTTCTAATTTGTGTAACTAAAATACTAGTAAATAGTGTGTAGATAGGTAGGATTAATGTAGTATATTAAAAGTATATATTGGCTATATTAAAATAGTTTTGAATCTTTAAAATATTCCCTATCAAATGTATCAAGCCCAAGTCCAAACAAAACATCCAAGCTATAGTGGCATGCTTTAGGCCTTCTCTGTATATTACATAATCTCCATATTGTACAAGCGGCTATAATCAGTTTATCTCCATCTTCCCGTCTCACAGGGCTTCATGTGTGAATGTGTGGGGATTAGAGACTGTAAGGTTTAGTAATACTATGTACAATAATCCATGCATGCATCTCAAGTCTTGTAAAATCACTTGCCTCTATTGGTTGCCTCTTGAATTTCACATATAGGCTTTGCACCATATCACAACAGGAACTATACTTGAACTAGAACCAGAACTAAACCAGGACCAGTACAGAACCAAAGCAAGTCTACATCAGCACCAAACTTGACATGTCTGACATGTGCATATACAGAACTGTCAAAATAAGGTATACCCAGATACTAAAACCTGTTGAGCAAGTATTAATAAAAAATGTATTAATTAAAAACACATATTTGACAAAAAATACGAGTTTTGGAATGGTCTTGGTCTTAATCAGAATACGGCTAATATGTAAGAAAGTACTTTAATTTAGTGTTGAAAACTAAGAGTTATTTTAATCATCATGGTATTGAAAATGGAATCAAGTAGAGAGACTTTTCTGTGGTATCAAAAACAGGTTTTCAGTATTGACATTACTACTGCATCGAGCAATTTGAACTATTCTAACAATTTGTTTTAATAGGGCTGCTGGTTAGTTTAAAAGCTTCGAGGTGTATTGTGTAACTTTTCTGGTGGAGGGCCCGTCAAATGCTTTTTTCCCTTGCTTTGTCTGGAATGTTTCACAGTATGGTATTAAGCCTTTGTATCTTCATGGAGACCAAACCAGACCAAGTTACAGGTCAGATCTGTGGCGAGGCGACCCCGCTCACAGTCAGAATGCCTGTTTTTATAGGTATTTTTGAGCAATAAAACCACCTATAATTGAGTAAATGTAAAATAGAGCTGTTTAATGTCGTACTGTGGAACATTCCAGGTAGAGCAATGACATCTCCATAGAAATAAGCAGGTGACGGACCAAAAAACAACTTACATAGTGCACTTTTAAGTGAGTTTGGTTTATAATGTGAAATTAAGATAACAATATCTTTAATTTCATATTTTCATACAATTGACCAGGTTGGCAAGCAGGTTGAGGGAAGGATTCAGCTCTGAGGAGAATCAGGAGACAGTAACACAGGGCCTTAACATGTCTAACATCACTTAATCCTGTTCTGGCTCCCGTCTCTGAAACAAGTATCGTCGTAAACATTTGCTCTTATGCTGTCTGAAGTACTCTCATAGAAATGCAATTAATCGTCCCACTGAGAACTATACGGGCTTATGTTAGAAGTCAATATGTACTAAAGACCACTGAGAGCAGCATGGAGATAAGTCAAGACTACACAGTTAATGGGCATGTTTAAGTATTGCACACACATCCATATTTGATTTTCCTCTTGCATATTTGCATTATAAAGACTTAGAAAGGATTAGAAAAGTAGCCTGTTCAAAATATAAAATTGATTTGGTAAAGGTGCACTGTGTAACTTTTCTGGTGGAGGGTGGATAAAGATGTAATTGCTTTGCCTGGAATGTTATACAGCATGGAAATAAACCTGGGAACAACAATGGAGTGACAAATGAAGTTACAGGTCAGATCTGTGAAGAAGGAAGCATGCACGTAGTCATAATTCATGTTTTTCAAGATATTTTTGAGCTATAAATGAACATGTAATTGAATACACGCGAGGCAGGTTTAACGCCATACTGGGGAACATTGCAAGGAAATAAAATCACCATGGAAGCAAGTAGTGGAACCTTCACCTTAGAACTTAGATAGTTTGTCTGAAAATAGTCTTAGGTAAATGAAGAAATCAAGTGTTGTTTCTATTTTAAATTTAGAGATCATTACTCCTAGTGTCACGGTACGAAAATTTCAAACTTGATTTCGATACTAAGGAACAGACTCGATACTAATACCAATTCCACACTGATAATTAAATAAACACTTTCTTTAGACATTAGAATGTGATTTTCAACATTAAATCATAGTACTTTCTATTCTATTCTCAAGTCTACGTGTTCTTATACTTGTTCTGATACAGCTCAAGATCATTCTAAAGGCATTCAGGAAAGCTTCATTTCTTCATTTGGTATTGATTAATATCTTTCTATACCCTGCTACAAACTTTATTGATCCACAAGGGAAATGATTTGGACAGTAGCTCACATATCCCAATATATTCTAATAACAAAGAGCAAAAAAATATAAATGGTAATAATACATTCAAAATAACTACTTATGACTGTAGCATAACTTCTCAAACAAATAATACAATACAAAAAGCTTATCTCCTTGAGTGAGTGAGCAGCACATTATAATGATAAAGACTGGAGGAAGATGCTATCACTGCTGTGTGCACTCTGCTGTAAACTGCATAGTGACTGTTAAAGTGCTCTATTCTCACAGCGTTTACAGTAAAACAACCAAACAACCTTATTTGTGCAATGGGTAAAACACTATTAGGAGTGGGAATTATACATAGAGATCAATGCACAATGGCAAAAACAGTATAGCGTCACCATGGTTACCTTTATTAACTATTGATACTGATTCTCCCTTTCATATTACGTTGTTTTCCAGTCTGTGTTATTGTATTATTTCATCATCAAAAACATATCTGGAGTTTTGTTTTGTTTTGTTTCATTCACACATGTTTAACACACAAACGCTGCATATTCTGTTCCTCCTTGTGATGTCATGGGGTAATACAGGAAGTGCTCCACTGTGTTTTTAAACTACATACGCCTTCACTAGAATCATTTGGACGATTTCAGATCTGGAATTGCCAATCTCTGCTGAAGAAAATGTAACCTAGAAAACTACTGCTTCATGACATCACAAGGTGTAACAGAGAATTTTGAGCTTCGGAGATGCAGACAGACTGATTACGGGTTACTCAAACGTGTGAATGAAACAAAACACAACTCCAGGTGTGTTTTTGAGGATGAAATAACATTATAACATTGCTTAAAGCTCACAAGAGTTCATTTTGCGTAATATAGGACCTTTAAAAAACAGCATTTTATTATGTTACACAAAGACATGGGGTGGCCACTGTTTTCCCTTCAAGTGAGTGAAAAGGGTTGGGAAGGATTGGTTTACATCAATAATCAATTTACACACCTCCTCCTCTTGTATCCTTTCCTCGCCCCGTCACCTGTCTCCTACCTCCTTTTTCCTGCTTTAATCCATACAGCTGTCACTCCCTCCAGTGGCACAGAGAACAAGTTCATTTTCTCCTCTCTCCCTCTCTCCATCCATCTATCCAGCCCTCCTCTTCTGTCCATTTCTCTCCATCTCTTCTGGTCCGCTGCCTTGCTTTCGTCCGCGCATCAGTTTCCTCTTTGTGTCATTTTTAAATAGCTGACAATAATTCTTACTCAGAGTCCAACCACAAAACCACAGCCAAAAAAAGCTACAAAGTGAGTTATGTCTGAACTAGTGTTGATTTGGATACTAAGGAATAGACTTGACACTCAATACTGATTCTGATTCTACGTGGATACTAAAAAACACTCTTTCTTTAGACAATAGAATGTGATTTTCAGCATTAAATCGTAGTACTTTCTTTTCTAGTCCCATGTGCTCTTATATCTGTGTAATCCCTCAGTGGTCCAGGTAGTCTAGCGCAATAATAATAATAACAACCTGTGATTGATTAAATGAAAGGTATACATTTAATATCATACTATAGGACACTTCAGACAAAGCAGCATCTCCATGGAAACAAGTAGGTAGCGTACCCTTTACCAGAAAATTATATTTAGAGTGCATTTAAGCATTTACTTGTAATCAGTAACAACCGAGTAAAATGTGGGACTATATTGCCAGTGCCAACTGCATGTATCGCTGTCACTGAACTGGGACTAAACCAGGACTAGACCAGGACTAGACCAGGGCCAAAAAAAACATATAAGGACCAAACAAGGACCTAACCAGGACCAAACCAGGACCAAAAAATACCAAACAGGGTCTAAACCAGGACCAAACCAGAACCAAAAAAAGACCAAACTAGAACAAAAAAAGACTAAACCAGGACCAAACCAGGACAACACAAGGACCTGACCAGGTCCAAAAAAGACCAAACCAGGACCAAAAAAGATCAAACCAGGACTAAACCAGGACCAAACCAGAACCAAAAAAAGACCAAACCAGAACCAAAAAAGACCAAACCAGGACCAAACCAGAACCAAAAAAGACCAAACCAGGACCAAAAAAGACCAAACCAGGACTAAACAAGAACCAAACCAGGACCACAAAAGACCAAACCAGGACTAAACCAGGACCAAACCAGAACCAAAAAAAAGACCAAACCAGAACCAAAAAAGACCAAACCAGGACCAAACCAAGACCAAAAAAGACCAACCCAGGACTAAACAAGAACCAAACCAGGACCACAAAAGACCAAACCAGGACTAAACCAGGACCAAACCAGAACCAAAAAAAGATCAAACCAGAACCAAAAAAGACCAAACCAGGACCAAACCAAGACCAAAAAAGACCAAACCAGGACTAAACAAGGACCAAACCAAGGACCACAAAAGACCAAACCAGGACCAAACCAGGAACAAAAAAGACCAAACCAGGACCAAACCAAGAGCAAAAAAGACCAAACCGGGACTAGACCTGGACCAAACCAGGATGGAACCAGAACCAATCCAGGACTAAACCAGGATCAAGTGTGAACGTATCCTATCATAAAATCAAACGCAGATGTTTCTTCAGATTGTTTATTAAGTTATTTTTTTAAGAATTTTATATAAAAATTCAGAAGTTGACATATTAAAAGACATGCATGTTATAACTTTTTTTAAATAAGTAAAACTAGTAAAAGAAGTTAAAAAATAACTGAAATCATAAAAATCCTAAATCAGCACTAGTCCCCCTTCTCCAATAACTGATAGCACCAGTTTAAAACATCTTGTTCCAATGCAGTGGAAATATGTTGTTTCCCAAAAGGCCGGCGTGCTCCTTTTAGCATAATTAACCCCCATTAGCCTTGTCATTATAAATAGCATTGTGAGGCTAACACTATTTTTATCCACCAGATGTGTCATTCTCAAAGTCACATTAATACAAATGATAACAAAGCACTGTTTAAAATGAACTGGTAACAGGTCTATATACTCTGGCCCAAGCCTGGATAAATGGGGAAGATTGTGTGATATAAAAGTTTCAAACAATAACTTGCATTAGACATAGGAACACAACATTGTTCTGTGTATAAATACTAATCGATGATAGAACCAGATCCAAATCAGGACTAAACTGAGACTAAACCAGGAGCAAATGAAAGCAGTACCAACCCAGGACTAAACCAAGATTAAACTAGGATTAAGTCACATATAAATCAAGACAATTTAAGTATAATGGGACCTAAACCAATACTAACCATGTCAAGAATGGGTCTAAAATAGGTCTATACCAAGACTAAACCAGGAGCAAATGAAAGCAGTACCAAAGCAGGAATAAACAGGGAATAAACAGGAAATAAACCAAGTCTAAACCAAGACTTTACTAAACCAATCAGTACTAAACCAGGACTAAACCAGTACTAAACCAGTACTAACCAGGTCTCAGCCACATCTAACCTGGTACCAAACCAGGACTAAACCAACACTAAACCCATAAAACAGGAATAAAAACAGACCGAGCAAGAACTAAACCTAAACCAGGACTAAGCAGTAAGTTGCACTAGCCTCAGCAGTGTTCTCTGTGTGACGATGACCAAATGCATTTAGGAGTGCCTTTCATTTGTCTCTGTTTTGTCCATATGTAGTTATTATCTGGATGAGTGAACACTTCATCCCAAACACTCAGAAATCAGACGGCTGATCTATGGCCCCCGCCCCTCCTCCGCCCCTCTTCATGATTACAGTGTCACCAGCTCATAACATGGACAATGTCAATGGAAAACAGCCAAGTGTACGCAAAATGTGCAGGCGGCCATTTATCTGAGGGCAGAGTTTTCAAATAAATCCACAAATTTATTGGCACACACTACAAAGAGGACCAGTGGTCAGCAATGGGGCTCTAACAAATGATCATGTTATCAAATGATCAAAAACTATCGTTGTGTCCTTAGGCAAGACACTTCACCCACCTAGTATGAAAGTGGAGTGTGCGTGAGTGATGGTGGTGGTCGGAGGGGTCGAAGGTGCAGATTAGCAGCCTTGCTTCTGTCAGTCTGCCCCAGGGCAGCTGTGGCTACAATAGTAGCTTAACACTACTGAGTGTGGAGTGAATGAATAATGATCTGTAAAGCGTCTTTGAGTGTCCAGAAAAGCACTGGCGCTATAGCATCACCAAAGCTCAAAATGCTCTGTTCCACCTTGTGATGTCATGAAGTGGTAGTTTTCAAGTTAACAGCCCCTTTTACCTTTTGTTTAGTAGAGATTGGCAATTCCAGGGCTGAAAGTATCCAGGTAATTCTAGTGAAAGTGTGTGGAGTTTAGCCCAGTGAATCACTTCCTGTATTACCACATGACATCACAAGGTGGAACAAAGTGTTTTCTGTTTGAGAGAAGAACTAAACACATGTCCGGGTATGTATTTGAAACAAAACTGATAGAAAATAGATCAGAATATGTGTTAAAAACATAACAGAAAACAATGTTTTACCTATTGATTTATAGTAAAAAATAATTCCTGGTTAGTTGATAATTATAGTAATTATAAGTTGCAGCAATACTGGGCAATAGGGCAAACAATATTTAAATGTCACAATTATTCCTTGGGTATGAAACTTGTAAGATGGAGTCAATACAAAACCAAAAAATACATTTAGAATGTCAAGATTCAATCAACAATACAATATAATGCAGTTATATTATGATATAAATTCACAGTTTTTCCATTACCAGGAAAGATTACATTGACAACCACTACTCATCTGTTCTGACTGTTGAATGTTGACAAAATAAATCATACGGTGTACAAAGTTAATATCTCACAGGACAATAAGTGTACCCATCACGCTGTATGTTTTTATTTACGAGCAGGTGGCTCTAAAAACATATATATTGTATGTATTTATGCATTAAAAGTGTGACATGCCATCAGGAGGAGAGTGAAGTACTTGTAGATGGAGGAAGGGGGCGTGTCGGTGTGTTCTTGTACCATGAGAGATAGATGCCACTGGAACATGCCCTGGGAATATGAGACTATGAATAATGCAGGTGTATATTCTGTACTTGCCATCACTTTTCTCCCTGTCAGATATAGAAATTCTACATTATTGCAACACCAAGCAAAAATACACATCTGAAGTATAAAGACTGATATATGGTGATTCTCATTTTAAAGAGCCCATATTACGCTATTTTCTGATCTGTTATAATGTTGTTTCCTCATCACAAACAGACATTCACATTCACACATGTTTAACACACAAACCCTGCATACTTACGCTGAGTTCATCTCTCAAACGGAAAAACAACCGCTTCATGAGTTTTGGAGACAGACAGACTAATGATAAATGATTACTCAAACATGTGTGAATGAAACAAAACACAACTCCAGGTGTGTTTTTGAGGAGGTAACAGCATTAGAACATGGGTTAAAGCTCACAAGAGTCCATTTTGCGTCGTATAAGACCTTTAAAGCCCCTGTACCTGATGTTTTCCCCATGTATTTAAGCTCAGTCTATCTTGCCCGAGTACAAATATATTATATAAGGTAAAAATATGCTTCTAATTATAAAGCACTGTGTTGTCTGAATAACTTTGGACCACTGCAAAACATTTAACATGAAGTAGTTCTGTTTTTCAGGTTTTTAAGTCAGTAAAAATCAGCTACAGCATCTTTAACATACAGTCCCTGACAAAAGTCTTGTCGCTTATCCATTTTGTAGAAACAAAAGCTTATAACCTGACTTTAAATTAATCGATTGTTTTTTGAAATGTCTCATATGAAAGCTAAAACCCTCCCAAATTATGCTCAATATACTAAAATAAATTTGCTTCACTGAAGAAAGATTGATCATTTAATGAACACAGAAAGGTCAGATTTTGGCAAGACAAAAGTCTTGTCGCCTTGTCATATGATGCACCCAATCCTAGATTACAGCCTCCCCTGTGATCAGTTACTGATCAATCAATTAGTGGGTGTGTATAAAAAGAACCCCAGCACACCAGACCTTCACATCAACTGCAACTTGACCTCTGACAACATGCCTAAGATCCACCCTGAGACCAAAGCGTTAATTATCAAGAGGCTGAAGACCAGATCCACTGCTGAGGTGGCTGACACCTTCAATGTGTCTCAGCGTCAAGTACAAAGAATAAGAATAAGATCTGAAAAGACTGGAAATGTTTTTGACAAGCCCAGGTCCGGCAGACCCCGCAAGACAACTGCTCGGGAGGACCGTTTGTTGATTCAAAAATCCAAGGCCAGCCCCTTTTCCACTGCAGCAGAGCTCCACCAGGCCTTGTCACCTCAAGTCCCTGTGTCAACCAGAACAGTTTGTAGAATTCTGTCTCGAAATGGCCTCCATGGTCGAATCAGTGCACAGAAACCAGCACTAAACAAAAGGCAATTAAAAAACCGTGTGGCATTTGCCAAGGCCCACAGCCTGCTAAAAGGATGGACACTGGAAAAGTGGCAGAAGGTGGATTTCTCAGATGAATCCTCGGTTGAATTACATCACAGCCGCCGCAAATATTGCAGGAGACCTACTGGAGTCCGCATGGATCCAAGATTCACCCAGAAAACAGTTAAGTTTGGTGGCGGAAAAATCATGGTCTGGGGTTACATCCAGTATGGGGGTGTGCGAGACATTTGCAGGGTGGAAGGCAATATCAATAGCCTAAAATATCAAGAAGTATTAGCTACCTCTTACATTCCCAACCATAAAAGGGGTCAAATTTTGCAGCAGGATGGTGCTCCATCGCATACTTCTATCTCTACATCAAAGTTCCTCAAGGCGAAGAAGATCAAGGTGCTCCAGGACTGGCGAGCCCAGTCACCAGACATGAACATCATTGAGCATGTCTGGGGTAGAATAAAAGAGGAAGCATAGAAGGCAAAACCAAAGAATCTTGATGAACTCTGGGAGGCATGTAAGACTGCTTTCTTTGCTATTCCTGATGACTTCATCAACAAATTGTATGAATCATTGTCGAACCGCATGGATGCAATCCTTCAAGCTCATGGAAGTCATACAAGATATTAAATATGGATCTCACAGCACCACTACTTAATTCACTGACGTTATGAAACATATTTTTGTATTTGAAGTAAATTATTTGTTCAATTTTCTGTAGGCGACAAGACTTTTGTCTTGCCAAAATCTGACCTTTCTGTGTTCATTAAATGATCAATCTTTCTTCAGTGAAGCAAATTTATTTTAGTATATGGAGCATAATTTGGGAGGGTTTTAGCTTTCATATGAGACATTTCTAAAACCAATCGATTAATTTAAAGTCAGGTTATAAGCTTTTGTTTCTACAAAATGGATAAGCGACAAGACTTTTGTCAGGGACTGTACAACAAGGCATCATATTTCTTTCTGATATGCAAAAGAAAATGAACATTGATATTAAACAAATGCTATATTGCCTAAAATGTAATATTTTTACTTTGATTTATGGGAAAATCCAGTAGTAACATCCCAAAACATATGAGACTAAAATAGACAAAGTAAGCAGGAAGTAGAATGAGACAGCCAGAGGAGCGAGCATAAAATTAGTCCCCAAAAAACTGCTCTAACAAGTGAGCCTTTTTCTGTGCCTTTTTGATAGAGGGTCTGTCACCTGCTTGTTTCTATGGAGATGTCATTGTTCTGCCTGGAATGTTCCACAGTATGACATTAAACAGCTCTACTTTATATTTATTCAATTACAGGTGGTTTTATAGCTCAAAAATACCTAGAAGCGGGTATTTTCTCCACAGATTTGACCTGTAACTAGAAAGGTTTAATGCCATACTGTGAAACATTCCAGACAAAGCAATAACATCTCCACAGAGAAAAGCATTTGACAGAACTTCTACCAGAGTTACACGATGCACCTTCAAGTAGATTTTTTCTTGTGATACTTTTACTTTTATCTGAGTTTTTTTTTTTTTTTTTTTTTTTGCTCCAGTACCTGTACTTTTAGTCAAGTAACAAAAGAGTACTTTTCAACCATTGGCCCTCGGTATTCCATCTGACAGACCCTCCACCAGAAAAGTGACACAATGCACCTTTAAATGAATTCCCTGTGTAGACACTGAGCCTAACCTTTACCTAAACCCTCACCTTCATCAATCTTAACCTATAGCTGAACTTTAATCCATGTGGTTGATCTAATAATAAGGCTCCTGATATTGTCCCCATAAGGAAATCAGGCCCCATGATGTGAGCGTGTGTACAGATTTGAGTCCCCAGATTGTTATGGATACCCGCCCACACATGGAGCGCAGCGGCAGATATTAATAACTCCTTATTAATATTCCTCTGCAGTGAAGGATGTGAGGCCAGAGTAACCCAGATACCAGCGTCTACCTGTCTCTGAGCCTCACATCACAGCTCATCGTCTCCAGGAAGGATTTTTGGCTGCAATTTGCTCAGAACATATTGGAAATCTATTATACATTACATTATATGGACTTTTCAATATTTTATCCTTGGTATTTCAAAGGTGCATTGTGTCACTTTTCTGGTGGAGGGTCCGTTAAATGTTTTTCTAAGTTGAGATGTTATTGCTTTGTCTGGAATGTTTCACAGTATGGCATTAAACCTTTCTATCTTCATGGAGACCAAACCAGACCAAGTCTTCAGAAAGAATGCCACAAAAGCACATTGCAACTATGGAAAACTCATGATTCCCTCCCCAAACCATCTGTTTTATGTTTTATTGTAAGATCAAGTTGAGAATAGGGCTAGTGGGTAAACCTGTTCTTAAACTAAATCCTAACTTTAACCATAACCTGTTTCCTAACTTTAAAGAAGACCTATTGTGTTGTCCCTGCTTTATATTCATCTAAAATGACCTAATAAAATAAACAAGCCCACTTCCGCGTTAGAAAACTGTGCCCAATGGGACTTGACGTCATCGTAAACGTCATCACAACAAAGAGTCGGCACCTCTGATGGATAGCTGCAGATCGCACAGATTTTCTTTTTTATTTGTACCAAAAAAAAACTACGCAAAACTGCCAAATCCATCACATATCACCAATTAAGAAAATAAAATTTGAGAACGAAGTCAGTAGAGAGCAGTGAAAACAGGGATGGATCTTGAAAGTAAATGATTAAAGAGAGCTGAAACATGCACAAATTACTACAAATACAACTTCCTGTAAATGTACTGTAGGTAATAATAAACTTTATCACTTCGAATGACCAATCACAGCAGAGCGTCCCTCCCAGTCCGACATTCGAGCATTAACCAACAACCAAAGCCTCACAGCCATATACAATACATATAATTGCATATAAAATGGGATTTCATACTATATACTATAAGCCAACCTTGGCCTGTAACTAAAATATCAGTATAACCAGCAGAAACCAACATAGAAAGAACATGCAAACGCCACACAGACTGTATCTTCATTCAATCCGTGACTCAAACCCTGGACTTTACAGTGATACGAGAGCCTTAACCACTGCACCGCCGCGTTGCTACAGTATGTTCAGATATGACGGCACATTCTACTGTCAGAATGCACCTATAGCTCCTCATGGTGAATGTCATTACGGTCCCATAATTGTTTTTAATTGACTTATGTAAATGGACTGACTCTGTAATGATTTGACATGAACTGTGGGGGGGTCAAAAGCCTCTCATCCATGCATAATCTCACATCTGTCAGGCTGCGGTCATGGGCTCCTCATATCAATACTTTATGAGCTAGATTTCCTTGGCTCTTTCTTCTATATTATATTCCCTTTATGATTACAAATAGTGGGAACTGGTCTATATTAAAGTGCCTATGACAGGTTAGAAAACTAATTTTGCTAAAAAAAAAAAAAAAAACAATTAAGTTCAACTAATAATCGTAACTTATTTTTATCTAATTTCTTAATTTTGGTGAAGTTTATCATTTTGGACATTTGGTTGGACACAGGCAGCAGATATGGCATACAGTAAGTAGAGGTAATTTTGTAACTGTTACCTAGCAACCATACTGTAAACAAGGGCCAAAACCTCTCTAAACTACACAACAGTTATGATTAGACTAATACAAGTAAATGATTACACCTTTATTTTGTTAAATGAAGGTCTAAACTATCAGAAAATGTTGTTTCTTATGCATTTTGGGTGGGATGTTTGTTTTTGTTATAGGTAGAGGTATTCTGTATTACAACTCAGCGCTACTCCCTGTATTTTTGTTCTTTTCTTTTAGACTTTTTTTCCCCACAAACTGACACTTAACTGATGTAAAACTATGATAAATATTTGCCACAGGTACTATCCCACCAAACCCTTTATACTGAGTTCTTCTCTCATATGGAAAACACTCTCAACTCTTTAAACTCTGTACATCTTCACTAGAATCATTTGGATCATTTGAGCCCTTGAATTGCCAGTCTCTTCTGAACTAAAGGTAAAATGTAGCTGTTAACTTGAAAAAATACTGCTTCATGACTTCACAAGTTGGAACAGAGCATTTTGAGCTTTTCTAGACGTGGACAGACTAATAATATAAAGGATTTTGTGTAACATGGACCCTTTGATTCCCGGTGAAACATAATGACATATATTTTCTGTATTAAAGTGAATGGCAGCGTCTCTTAGAAGGTCATTGTGATGCAGAGCCAACTGTGTCACGTGAGACCACCTGCACCGAGTCTGGAGCCATTATTCAAATGCTCCTCACACTAAAGCTGCAGTCATTACAGTAGCACACATACATACATATGAGCTTTCAGAATATGCAGCTCCCTAATCAAATAGTAATGTATTAGATTATGGTACCAACGTTTACCATAAATGTATAGCATTGAAGGGCCACTTCACCTTTTTTCCCCATGAATTTCAACTAAATGTGTCTTACCCCAGTCCAGATTGTATAAGCAGCTGTTGAGGTCACAGTAAGTCTGCTGTGTACTGTCTGCATCTACTTATAAAGCATTTTTATAGCCTGCGAACCAAGAAGTAAGGCTGGTGCGCTGTTGGCATGCTAGTTTTTGTTAGCATGAGGTTTTTAAAGGTTCTGTTCCAGATTTTTTCCATGTATTTAAGCAAAACCTGCCTTGCTATAGTGGAGATATATTGCATAAGCAGCTTTTCAGGTCTGCATTTAACTATAAGTGTTTTGTTGGTGGATAATCAGGAAGTATGTTGCAGCATGCTAGTTGCTGTTAGCAGTAGAGTGACGGGAAACTCCACTCTGAGCTCTGAAAGTTGTGAAAAGCTCTTACAAACTCATCACGGTGAATAATTAAGAAGCTTGGAATGCATAAGGAAAGTGAGGAATAACTCTGGACCACTGCAAAATGTTTAAAATGAACTAATTCTGTCTGTTTTTTAAGACTGTAAAAATCAGGTACAGCGCTTATAAACAAAAACAATGGAACCACCTTCAATAATTATACTTTACTTACATTTCCCATCAAACTTAAAGGTGCATTGTGTAACTTTTCTGGTGGAGGGTCTGTCAAATGCTTTTCTCCTTGGAGATGTTACTGCTTTGTCTTTGATGTTCCACAGTATGGTATTAAAACTTTCTATTTTCATGGAGACCAAACCAGATCAAGTTACAGGTCAGATCTGTGGAGAGGCGACCCTGCTCACAGTCAGAATGCTATAAAACCACCTGTAATTTAATGTTTAATGTAAGGTAAATCTGTTTAAGGTCATACTGTGGAACATTCTAAGAAGAGCAATGACATCTCCATAGAAACAAGCAGGTGACGGACCCTCAAACATAAAGTTATATAGTGCACCTTTAAACAAAGCCCACCTTCAGTCATTTTTCCTTACTTTGCACTTCCCATCAAACTTAATAGAGCTGTACGAGAGCATTTCACTGCATTGAGTTGTACAGATTCCTTCTCTCTGCTCTGGTGTTTCTTGACTCTCCAGACTTGGACAGTTCCCAGCTCGGAGCGTTCAGCGGTGCTATCAGCTCCGGGACGCTAACTGCTTCATTTTGGCAGCAAACCAAGCCATAGTTTACACATCTCCACAGCTCTCGCTCACAGGCACATCTCAGACATCACCACCCCACAGACCTCAAAGTACAAAAGGCTCACAATGAATGACACCGCGGCCAGGTTCTGAACAGATCTTACTGCTACTGCTGCTGAGTGCAGTTTAAGTATACGAGGGACATGTGGAGTACACATTTTCCTTTAGAGTTTACAAATACAACAGATAATACAACATGCAGCTGATACAACGCATAAAAAGTATACAGCAGGAGTCTCAAATCTCTCCACCCCATCCAAGTATCTCACCATTATTATACGTATGAATAACTCAAATTTGATTCAAGTTCAGGGCCTGGTTAACAGATAAAAATGTTATTTAAAAAGCACAATCTCTAAGACTTGCTCATATCACTATCCCATGGGTGTGAATGGAAGTTATATTTATATTTTTTTAGTTAAAAATCTGGAGAAATCTGGCCCCCTGCACTGCATATTCCAAACACAACTACTCAACTACTGCAGGTATCAACATCTGATGGACTTAAAATGAAATAAAATGTTCAATTAAATC